>JAVGWX010000015.1:53351734-53396734 GCA_036924085.1 Ariolimax columbianus | reverse complement strand
ACATCACATACTTTAACTCGGCTTCTGCAGACCTGCAGACTTCAAGACGTCACATACTCTAACTCGGCTACTGCAGACTGGAAGACATCACATACTCCAACTCAGCTACTGCCGACCTGCAGACTGGAAAACGTCACATACTCTAACTCAGCTACTGCCGACCTGCAGACTGGAAAACGTCACATACTCTAACTCGGCTACTGCAGACTGGAAAACGTCACATACTTTAACTCAGCTACTGCCGACCTGCAGACTGGAAAACGTCACATACTCTAACTCAGCTACTGCCGACCTGCAGACTGGAAAACGTCACATACTTTAACTCAGCTACTGCAGATTGGAAGACTGGAAGACACCAAAAGTTGAACAAACTAAAAATCTGACTCATATTAACATCATCTGCAGAGCTGTCGTTTCCACGAGAGAAGCAGAGTGACACTGTATCCCTCTAAAATCCAGCTGAAGGATAAAGAAAATGAGGAGGAGAGATACCTGGGACTGACAGTCACATTTGTTTTTGTAGTAGATAGGATGATTTGAAAATTAACGAAGATAAAGATGACGATGAAGATAAAAAAATGAGATTTGTTATTGTTCCGACAACTGTAGGGTTCATATTGAAAGTCACAATATTGTTAGCAGGGTCCGAATGGGGAAAAAAGATAAATTGTACTGTCACCTGAAATACATAGCACGAAGGTATCCACGGAGGGTTGTGCATGGTGTTGACTTCCTTATACTATTTACACTTTCATCTTCAAACTCTTCAATGTTTTGTTGTTGTTCGAAACAATGAGCTGAATTGAGTTAACTCCAGACGATGTTTCTTTCGTATCGTATCACATGGGTTCCTCTTACATTTTAAGGCGCACTTGAGAGAGTGGACATGGGGCCTCTTGACTGCAGGGCACTTTGGGGATTACAGTGTCGGTCCCCACCTTGCTGGCCAAACTGATATGACACAGCCATTTTAAATAGTACAAATACGTACGATTTTATTTTTTTGTTGTTTTTTTTTTGCGTTCGCCTTATTTATCTTTTCCCCAAGGCCCAGTGCATCCGACTTCAGCATGCATTTTATGTAAGGGTCTGCTTCCTCCTGCATTTTCTAAGGGTTTGCTTCCCCGGGGTAACGGCCGGTGCTGTGATGGGGATCGAACCCAGCACCTTCTGGTTGTGAGCCGTGCCACTTAACCACTAGGCCACGCCGTCCCCCTACGTGCGATTTGATTTGTATGTTCCACCTGACCTTGATTACTCTTTGTTCCCAAGTCCTCATTAGAGATTCACAGCTCAACATTTGATGACCAAGCGTGTATGTATTAAAGACCTATGTTAACCAATGCAGCTGAAAAGGTGGAAGGTTGACAGTTCTTCTAACTAATTTTTATACTGGTTTAGAAGACTATGCAGAGTCTGTGAACAATCAGTTTCAGTTATATTTCCTTGCTCTAGAAGCTGTGTGCATCCTATCTATTCTTAAATGTATTAATTGTCCCTGCCTCCACTACTTCATATGGCAATGCATTCCAAGTATTCCTCACTCTTTGACTACACAAATATTTCCTAATATCTAATCTGGACCTTCCTTTAGTTAATTTGTAGCTAGACCCTCTTTTTCTTGTCGGTGTTTGAATTTTGAAAAACGTGTTAGTCTAATTCTTATACTTCTTCTTTTCTTCTTCATCTTCTTCTTCTTCTTCTTCTTCTTGTGCTTCTTCTTCTTCTCCTGTTTCTTCTTCTTCTTCTTCTTCGTCTTCTTCTTCTTCTTCATCTTCTCCTTCTTCTTCGTTTTCTTCTTCTTCTTCTCCTGCTTCTTATTTTTCTACTTCTTCTTCTTCTTCTTCCTTTTCTTCTTCTTCTTCTTCGTCTTCTTCTTCTTCTTCTTCTTCTTTTCTTCTTCATCTTCTCCTTCTTCTTCTCCTCCTTCTCCTCCTTCTTCTTATTCTTCTTCTTCGTTTTCTTCTTATTCTTCGTCTTCTCCTTCTTCTTCTTCTTCTTCTTCGTTTTCTTCTTTATCTTCATCATCTCCTTCTTCTTCTCTTGCTTCTTCTTTTCTTCTTCATCTTCTCCTTTTTCTTCTTCTTTTTCTTCTTCTTATTTTTCTTCTTATTCTTCATCCTTTTCTTCTTCTTCTTCTTCTTCGTCGTCGTCGTCTTCTTCTTCTTCTTCTTCTTCTTCTTCGTCTTCGATCAACGGATGCTATGCTTTTAGTCTGGTGAGGTTCACTAAGGAGACTCCGTTTCAGGTCTGCATCGGTTCCCCACAGCATGGTCGCTCCTCCAGACCAGATTGTCTCTAAGTGTTCTGTAGAAGTAGGGCAGTCCTGCAGGACATGTTCTTGTGTTTGCTTGGGTGCTCTACAATCGCACGTGGTGGTGCCTCTGAGACCGATTCTTTGAAGGTGGTCCTGGAGACTGGAATGTCCCATTCTGAGCCTGCCTAAAGATCTATGCCTGCCCATATCTGCCGTGTTTGTCTCTGCTATCATTGTCTAGCGATGAAGGTTGGCGATGGCGTTGCCATTATTAAACAAGGTTTAGTTTGTCTGATTTGCGTAGCTTTTTCTCAGCTAATGTGCGCCGTTCAACACGTGAGTGGCCGAAAATGGAGCACAGTGAACAGCTGCCAGCAGCCAACAGCTCATAGCTGGCTGTTTGCATCAGGGTCAGGGAAGCAATGCCCTAATGCGCTTCTAAACGATGTCCCTGGAAACAGGCTGCACCAGTGTAGTCTGGCTGAGAGTATATTGGTCGCAGTAAGAAGGTAAGCCGGTACACGCATAAGCCAGCTGAAGCCAGATGTACCGGGACAAAAGGTGCAGAAATCAGTGGCACTGTAAACTACAACACAAAGTGCCATGGTACATTTAAGGACCAACGCCGAAAAAGAAGAAGAAGAAGAAAGAGAAATTAGAAGAAGATGAAGCAGATGAAGATGAAGAGGAAGAAGCCTTTATTCAGAACGAGCACTGCAAGAACGCGTGAAACTGCTGTGGTGCAGACTTCTACTTTGGAATCAACTACCGAAAGCCAGGCAGAGGCTTCAATCGACAATTCATAATATAGCGACACCTTGATGCATCAGAAACCCACTGCTCCGGAAGAAAGGATGATAGTTTATTTGTGGTGGTCGCATGTCTGCCTTTCTATTTATTCTCTTTCGAGACTGCCTGTATATCCTCTGTTGGCGTGCGTTTGTATACGAGTTCCACCTGAATGATCTGTCTCCACTTTTCTGTTACCTCTTGGTGTCATTTACCTGCTTGTCTCAATGTGATATCCTTTCCGGTTCACCGAGTGTCTACGCTGTCTTTCTCTTCAATCATTTACGTTACAAATCTGTCTGTCGGTGTGTTTCTTTGTCTGTCTCGTGCAAGCGCTCCCGTTTCAGACATACTCATTTTTAAGAAGTCATAAAATATTCATCAGTCTATCTGCTCAATGAAAGCCCTATTACTTCAAGCAACATGAATTAACAATGTAATTAATTCATGCATGAAACAATTTCAATTTTTATTAAATTTGCCCTATCTGCTGAATGGATAAATAATTATGAAACACTCGGAACTGTCTGCCAAAGATGTCAAATAATTTTGGAAAAAAATGGAGGAAAGAGAATAGGATATTTCGATTGATCTTTCATTCAGAGGCACAGATTCAACACAACAAGAATAGATACAATGTTAAAGAACAGGAAATGCAAACAACAAAGGAATCAATCAATACATGTAATCTAAAGAAACAAGAAAACACTCAAATACCCCCCCCCCCCCCTTCCCTCACCCTTTTCCCAGTCTCCCAAAAATGTCAATAGGAAATTACCGATTAAGGTTTCGAGACTTGCGGACAGGTAGAACAAAGGGACAAAAATACAGGAACACCAAGGATAAACAAAAAGAGTCACATGAAGTCACTGTAATAAAACAGGTATGTTATGTCAAACAACCTCACCTGTTGACGAGATCTTTCCTTTGTGTTGCCGAAGTCGTGAGAGAAGCTCTGAATGCTCTGGTAATTTACTCCACTGGAGACTGTGTCAAAGAAGCCACTATTAACTTCTTAATCACGCATCAACTTAATGATAGCTCATTAGTTCAACATTGGTGGTAAAGCCCAAGTCGTGGTATATGTATCCTGTGGCATATTCCAAGTTTCCAACGGCGTCCTAGTTCATTTTTAAATTGCCTGGTGATTAGGTTTCCTATTCAGCAACATCTTTATAATGTCACATTCTCGCGAGGAGACACTTGCAACGGTTGGAGAGAAACAAAAGCTAAACGTATAAATAATATTTCTTAGTTGTTCCAGATTATTTAATGTTGCAAGTTCTAGTCAACGAGGGGGCAATTGATAATAAAATTGTTTAGCGGTTGTTTATGTTATATTCTTGCCTTGATCTGATGGCACATTATGATTCCCATATTAATTATATCAATCGATTACAGGAGACCTCACGCAGGTTCTGACTGAGCGTGATTTCATATGTACTTAAAAGTAGCTCTCACGTGTGGAGCACTATCTGGCATAGTTTTTATCTTCTCTGTGCTATTAGTCAACGTATAGTTTCAGATAGTGAGTGGTGAGGTTGTAGAGTTCGCTATTGTTATAGCAGTGCTGTTGTCCCGCTGCTGTTGTCCCGCTGCTGTTGTCCCGCTGCTGTTGTCCCGCTGCTGTTGTCTCGGTGCTGTTGTCCCGGTGCTGTTGTCCCGCTGCTGTTGTCCCGCTGCTGTTGTCTCGGTGCTGTTGTCCCGGTGCTGTTGTCTCGCTGCTGTTGTTCCGCTGCTGCTGCCCCGCTGCTGTTGTCCAGCTGCTGTTGTCCCACTGTTGTTGTCCGGCTGCTGTTGTTCAGCTGATGTTGTCTCGCTGATGTTGTTGAGCTGCTGTTGTCTCGCTGATGTTGTTCAGCTGCTGTTGTCCCACTGCTGTTGTTCATCGTGTGTATGGCAGAGTGGTTAGAGAGTGTTCTCCCCCGGCTAATGTATCGTTATTCCCCCCCCGGTATCGATAAAGTTCAAGTAGCTCCATCAGTAAATAACTTAACTTAGCTTCTTTATACTGGTTTAGAAGACTGCATAGTCTGTATACAGCCAGTATCATTTACATTACCCTGCTCTAAAGGTTATGTGCATTAATCATATTTTAAAATACATTAAATGTCCCTTCCTCCACTATTTCCTGTAGCAATGCATTCCAAGCATTCACCCCTCTCCGACTAAAAAATATTTCTGAATATCTAATCGGGACCTCTCTTTAGTTAATTTGCAGCCATATGCTCTTGTTCTTGTAGGTGGTTGTATTTGGATAAAATAATCTTGTTATAGTCTAGTTTATTCTTTCCTTTGATTAACTTATCAACCTGTATTAATTAAGTGCGTACGTACCTGACCTACTACTATGGAAAGCAAGCAAAAAGGAAAGGAAAAAAAAAACTGAGTGTTTCCCAGACACATATGTAAAGACATCGTACAATAAAGTTTCTAACTCCAGAGCCGACCGAGTCTGTCTAATGTGGGACTGTCCGAACATGTCCTTCTCAACGCCAGAGCCGACCGAGTCTGTCTAATGTGGGACTGTCCGAACATGTCCTTCTCAACGCCAGAGCCGACCGAGTCTGTCTAATGTGGGACTGTCCCAACATGTCCTTCTCAACGCCAGAAAACCAAACAGATATACAGAACTAAATTCGTGTCAGATGCACCAAATCACAGAAACGAGATGGAGGTCGATCGGTCACAGAAATACATAACTCATCAATAATAATATAGAAGAATGTTAACAATATTCCCCATGAGTTCAAGATTTGTGTACAGAGACAGCAGATATTACTGTTATTCTTCGTTCTGCCTTGAAATTAATTCAGACGCTGTGTCGAATTTTACACCGAGAAGGCGATATCTGGGCCTGCTGGCTTTCTTTATTACCGGGTTTATCTTCCCACTGTGATGCCTATCCCCTGGCCAGACTATAATAACCACTAGTGCAGCATGTGTCAATGGCCGTCACGTGGAGTCGGAACATGGTCTTGATGAGTTTTGGTTCTCTGATCATGATGCAGGCATCAAAATTTCAGTCGTCGGCTTCAGTGTACAATCTGAAACGAAGATTTGGAAAATCGTCATACATTTTCTTCAACGGCATGAAAATAACAAGAAAGGTGGTATTCATAAATGTACTCATTAGCGCCTTCTCCTTCTACGTACGTTCTCAATCTACCGCTACCAAGCCCTGAACAAAGCTTTGCAAGTAGCGGGGTGTAGTCCTGATAACGGAATGCATTGTGTCCTTAGTTTACAGCCTGCTGCGATATTTGCACCTTTCGGTCCGGCACATCCGTCTTCTCCAGTTCATCAGTGTCTGATTAGTGTAGTTGTAGAACACTCGCTTTTTACGACTAAGGTAAAGGGTTCAACTCCTCAACTGTCACTCTCCAATCGACCCAGATGTAAATGGGTACCTGGCTTACGGTTAGGGAAGGAAGTGGCAGCGAGGAATGGAACTGTAAGCCCAATCTCACTCAAGCTGTGGCTTAGTATGTTGAGTCTCTAACACCTTCATTCTCGACCAACGACCAAATTTGATGATCTACACTCTTTCCTTTCCTTTACTCATTACTAATTTCCTACATGCCATATCGGCTGACAATGGCAACCATGTTCCTCAACAACTCATGGTTAGTTTTATTTATTTGTTTGCGTGTCATCTAGTTGATAATGATTGTAGAAAAACTCTAACGTGTACTCCTATGAGACATTGGCGTCAAGTCAGAAATATTTTACCTTTCAATATACAAGTTCCCAGCTTATTATGAGATGAGATCAGCAATTCTCTTGCTATCTACCTATCCTTTCTTTAATTAAGTCAGATAGCCATTTTCAATTATGTAAACTGAAACGAAGTGCGAATTTGCGAGCGTGAACCCGGCTTTTTTCTGAGAGAGTAGTGTTTTAACCACTAGACTTCTGGGACGTTCAGATCCGGTGGCACACTCTTTTCAAAAGAAATGTTTGACGTTTATTAATAAGGGAGAGGAGACTAACGTCCGGTCAGGCAAAACATACTGATCGGACAATGTTAGCTAGGGCCAGGCAAAACATACTGATCGGACAATGTTAGTCAAGGTCAGGCAAAACATACTGATCGGACAATGTTAGTCAAGGTCAGGCAAAACATACTGATCGGACAATGTTAGTCAAGGTCAGGCAAAACATACTGATCGGACAATGTTAGTCAAGGTCAGGCAAAACATACTGATCGGACAATGTTAGTCAAGGTCAGGCAAAACATACTGATCGGACAATGTTAGTCAAGGTCAGGCAAACATACTGATCGGACAATGTTAGTCATGGTCAAGCAACAAATACTGACCAAAAACACACATCTCTTCCATGCTGTTTTCCTTGGTAGTATTATGGTAGTCTTGATTTCTTATGTAGGGAGATTGGCGTGCTCCCTGCAGTACCGAGCGACACGCAGATGAAGTTAAGCATGGCACAGACTGGCCCCCCTTCATCAGCCCACTTGGGATGTAAGAACAGCTACTGCAGCCCAACCCCTTAACGCACGTAATGAGTAATCTTATTAATCATAAGAATTCATCAACAACGTTTTATAATATGTGTTGGAGAAACAGTGTGGTAGAGAAAAATGGCACCGGGCTCGACATCCAATATCGATACGGTTATGTCGATCCAGCTGTAAATTGGTACAAATCATTCGAATATGGAAGTAAAGACAGCAACGAACGAAAATGACCACTTTATCTTGTAGAACAGCTAATACCTAGAACAACTAAGTCTCTAACACTTCATCCACGAGAGCAATGGATGTATGGGACTAGTTTAACATAAACTATTAACGGTCTAAACGTTTTAAGGCATATTCATTTAAAAGAATGCCCAGCAAAGACAAATTATCAAAATATAAGGAGAGCCAGGCACACACTCGAGCAGACTGCGGGAGAGAGATAGAAGAAAGAAGAAGAGAAATGAGATTTCGCTACGCAAATATAATAATGTCAAATACTGCCTCATAGAAAGACCTCCTTCTCCGCCACATTATTTCTGACTTAAGGCAAAGCATTGTCCCCGTAAACTCGGCAGCCATATTCCTACTGGTTGCTAGAAAGTTCTAATCCTGGACAAATTACCAATTTCTAGCCGTCTCACTTACAGATGCTGCGCCAGAGTTTCAATATTTGATCCCTATTGTCAATAACGGCGCTGCTATTCGTAGGAAACTCTAGAAATTTGGGGAGGAATCACATCTCGTCTCTCACAATTCCCTGGCAGAGTTGACAATACGGCAAGCCCTTGCGCTGTGCTCGTGACTAGGATCCACGCTGTCAGCACACTTCCTGTCAGCTCGGAGTAAATACTGATTCCATCGCTGATTCCTTATTTATCGTCTTCCACGAGAAAGATTTAAGATGACGGTTTTTTTCTTTCTTTAATCGACTCGAAAGAAGAAGTCCATATCTCTTTTTCCTTTGTTTTTTTTTATCACAGCTGTTTGAGTACTTGTTTATGGTGGCACAGAAATCTAGTTTAATTCTTGTAACGACACGTTCCAATACATTCACGTGTAAATCGGTACAGTACTTACAATTAATGAAGGCAACAAATCTAGTGGGGACACCGATAACCCCATCTCAGTAATAACTGCGACCTTTAACAGTAAAGTATATAACTTTGAAAACCTGAGGTGACATGTCTACTTTAGAACTACCGCCATCACTACGTTTTATATGACTTAATTCTTATGTTTAAAAAATGGTACCACTTTAATATATTTATATTGATCTTAGTCGGACATTGTTTTTGTATTCTGTCTTTCATTGTGCATTTTCTTTTAAATTGCAGAATTATATTATCATAATGTGCAATCTTCTTGTTCCTAACGTAGACTGCGTTAGGGCAGCATTGAACGCAGAATAGTTTCGAGCAAGTGAAACAAGGACATATTCAATCTGTCATTAACATCTTGATATGATCTTCTATATATCCATCTGTCCCTCTTCTCGGGCATCGTGCCTTTCAATATCAGCTTCTATAGAATATATTACTCAAATATATTAACTTTTTTCTTGCGATGTTGTATAAAAACAAATTTTCTTTTACACACATTGTTGCTGAATTTATCTTCTTCCATGTCCTCAAAATTGTCAGCACATTTCTGTAATACTTCATTTCGAAAGATGTTATCATTTTTTGCACATTGTTTTGCTTAAAGTCCAAGTATTGCCAGAGAGAAATTATATTTTCTGATCAGTTGGATCTTCGTCTCTTTTGCTCGTGTCCTGCCAGACCATTTGTATGTGCCTTAGTTTGCCTTAGTTTGTATAAGGCAGATGCCAGCCTTAACATAATTTATATATGTCTTTATAGTTGTTGATTGTGTGTTACAAAATGTTTTCACTTCTATGACTATTATTGGCGTGTTTACTACTTTGTCTGAATTGTGGCTATTTGAGTCGTTTAAATATGGAGTATGTGCTTAGCTGAGTTTTATTGTTGTTGTTGTTGATCGAATTCTATTTTCTGAAAATACATATATTACTTTTGTAATACGTTTAAGTTAGTAAATTAACAAAATCTGCACACAACCGCAGTATCAAGGATGTTTGAAGCACTCAGATAACATGCACAGGCAGTTGAAAAAAAATTGTAATAATTGACAATCTGGAAAGCTTTCGGGTTCCTTTGAAATAATAACTAGGGTGAGATAGGGTTGTCTCCTTCGTATGACTATTTCTCTTTCTGCCAGCTATTTTGCCGGCATTATGGAGAAAACGTTGTCTACATACGAATATGAATTGAATGGCTTTGGACAAATAAAGACTTGATTATCTGGCCTCTGTTGATGATTTGGTTCTTATGTCTCAGAACTACAACAAATGCAAAATATAATAAATAATTTCTGAATGATCACTGAAATTTGATTTAATGTAACACAGAAAATAGTCACTGATTATGAAAAAAAGCACATAACGAAAGTAAGAATGTACTGGGACACATATTATTCAGGAGGTAGATTAATTCTTGCGAAAGCTGGATTGTATACTCTGGACATGCAAGGAGGTTAAACCACTTCCACACAGGTTGCCTGAGGCGAAAATTCCACATCCGATGGCAAGATCGTGTCACTGACATCGAGGTTCTTTCGAGGGCTAACATGCCCAGCATCCACGCACTGCTAGAAAAAGCACGACTAGGATGGGCCGGACACCTCGTCCGTATGTCAGACGAGCGGCTCCCAAAGAAGCTTCTCTACGGCGAGCTGAGAGAGGGATGGTGCGAGAGAGGGCGCCCAAAGAAACGTTTTAAAGACGGTCTGAAGGACTCACTAAAAAGTTGCCAGATAGACATCGACACCTGGGAATGTCTTGCGAAAAACAGATCTGACTGGAGAAGCGCAGTCAAATCGGTTGTAGCTGCTGGTGAAGACGACCGTGTTGTGAAAGCTCAGAACAGACGCGAGACGCGGAAATCCCGAGCAGCGGGAACACCATCCCCTTCTACAAACCTCGTGTGCCCGATATGTAGCAGATGTTTTCGTGCTCGCAATGGCCTTTTCAGCCACATGCGCACCCACACCCAACAGGGAAATCTGTGATAAGGATGATGTCGGCGGTCCTCATCGACATCGATGGACAGCTATTATATTATGTTGTAGCCTGTTCGATGGCTCAGTATGGTCAGTTTTTCTTGTCTAAACATTTCTTCTTCTGCGTACACAGTCAGACAGTAACCATTATTTTCTCGAAAAAAGCGGCGGTCATCCTGAGACTCTCGCCACTACCATAGAGCTTGTCTTGCAGTTCCACTGGCAATGGCCACATCTGCTCTCTCTGATCCTCGTATGTCGGGCAGTTCTGCAGCAGATGTTCAGTGGTCATTTTACCAGTACCGCACGGGCATTCGTCGGTACACCCTATCTTCAATTTGTTGAAGAGGTGGTACCTCAGTCTGTTGTGGCCAGTGCGAAGTCTGAAGACAACGACCTGCTCTCTTCGGTTCAACTGGTAATAGGCATCTTTTTTGGTGTAACCAGTATGTTCGGTTTCCCATTTGGACATGTACTTGGCTTTGATAAGCCGTTTTGACTCTTCGTACGTCATACTGGTATCTATTTGTGGTAGCCTTGCACCTTCTTTTGCCAGTCTGTCTGCCTCCTCGTTGCCTTGGATGTTGCAGTGTGACGGAACCCACTGTACCACTACCCTTTTTGGTGCGGACTGTTGGCACAGTTTGCATAGTGCTGCTCTTAAGTCATTAAGCTCAGTGTTTTTCTGGCTTTTTAGCGCTGTGACTACTTCGAGAGCATCTGTCAGCAGGACTATATGGCTCTCATTTTCACTGTGTGTTACCATTTCTTCCACTGCCGCCCTCAGTGCCTCTGCCTCTGCTCTGAAATTGCTCGTGTACTTACCAGTAGCGAATGACAGTGTTATTTTTCTGCCATTTGGTAGGTTCAGGAATGCTCCTGCCCCTCCGTTCTGTGTAGTGTTTGTTACAGAACCGTCGGTGTATGCATGGGTCCAGTCCATGCTTGGGTAGCTTTTCGTTATGAAGCTTAGGGTAGTGTCTCTCCTTTCTTTTTCACTCTGGCAGTTTTTGTTTGCAATACCTGGTATATTTTCTACCACCTCTGGAAATATATCCTGCCTCCAAGTAGGTTTTCGTACAGTAGTGATGGGTTTTGGTGTTGTTAGTGCGTTTATGGGATCTTCGTGCATCTTTGCTTTGGCTATTTCTGCAAAGTTTCTCCGCTTTAGTTTCCCAGTTCCCAAATTGTTTAGCCTCTGGTACATTGGATGGTCCGTCAGTCTTCGGAGTTTCTCTGACTGCAGCTGGGCTCTGCAGTCTCTTCTGTCGGTCATTGATTGCAGTTTTGTAATCTTTTCAAGTTCTACAATTGGCGTTGACTTCATGCCACCTGTTATAATTCTCATGGCTTGGTTTTGAAGTTTGTTAACTTTATCGAAGTTCGCCTTCGCTGCTGTTGTCCATGCCGCGATGCCATACTCGAGAACTGGTCTCACTCTTCCAGTGTACAGTTTCTTTAGTATGCCTTCGTCTGCTCCCCAGCTTGTGCCAGCAAGTTTCCTCATGATCGCCATTCTTTCTCTGGCTTTCATTCGGTTTCTCTCAATCTGACTTTTCCATGTCATGCGCCGATCAAATGTGACTCCCAGATAGGTTGGGTTGTCGTTTGGCTGCAGGATTTTGCCATTTAGGCTTAATTTGGTACTTTGGGGTTTTAATGAGAGCGAGAATATTGTGCACGTGGTTTTCTCCTCGTTTATTTTGACCGTCTAAACATTTGATTGTATCCAACCTCTGCGTCGTATGTGGGATGTTCGTCCTTCCTTCACATTGTCGTACCCTATTTTGATAGCTTTTGCTTCGTCTTAGGTGCCAATATATTCTTCCTGCATCAGTGTGGCTGCTTTTACGTCTAAGTTGTCTGTATCATTGTTTCCCATGATGTTACAATTCGTTCTGTTCAGTGTTCTCGTGAGATCAGTATTTCCCTTACATGGTTTGTTCGAGAAATGGTCAGTTCTGACAATAAAACCTTAGCTTATCAACTGCTGTTGACTTGGTAATATGAAAAGTCCTAGAGATGTCAAGTGCCGCCTCTGAACCTAATGTTCGTATATGTCTCGTGCTGTTAAATGTGCTTTTGGCCATTGCTTAACTCATCTTTACTTAACTTTCACATGTACATTTGCTTGTTAATCAGTTCAGTACAAATGTCAACTTCGAATTGAAGACGGCTGCAACGACTCACCAGTGTACTCTTTCGCTGGCCGTAATAATTCAATCTGACAGGCTTTTTTCCAGTTCATAACTTTTTATTATCATTGCTAATTAGAATTAAGTGTATTTTTGTTCCACTATCTCTCCGTTTTTTATGATGTTTATTGTGGGTTTCGTGTCTATTTCTGTTACTTATCATTGTTTTTGTTTTCTTAATGCTAATGCACAATCCATGTCTTCCTAATGATGTAGATGCACAATTTTCAAATCTATCTGTATCCATCTTCCAAATACGAAGTTAGTCTATTTATGTTACACTTGTGGATGAACTCGAGGTGTAAATCGAGTGTAATCCTTGTATGTAATCCCGGCACGAATTCACTTCGTGTCCAGTTTGACTGAGCATAAAGACGATTTGTCAGGGTATGACGACTTCTCCACTTACAGAAGAGACAGTCAAAACTACTAGGCAGCGAAACTGTTATAGTGGAACACACACAAAAACATACACACACGCATCCAAACACTGGTCAATACGTTCTTATATAACCTAAAATACTATAGTCTGAAGTTGAAAGCTGTGTCTTCGATTGTAGATCCGAGAAAGACAGACCTTTAACAAACCAAAAAATCTCCTCCTAAATTACGTTGTGCTAATAGAGGCTCGTCGTGACAACAAAGCAAATTGTAGAAGAGTATAACGTGGCAGACTACAGCTGCACACAACATTCACATATGAAATTATCCAATCTTGGTGAACTTTCAAAGTGCTCATTATTGAGAAAGAACTGGTGTTTATATATATATGTATATACACACAAAGGTGTGTCGAAAACAACAGTGAAGAACTGGATAACGATGTTTAAAGAAGGACGTGAGTGATCGCAACTATATGGGCCTGACCTGGTCTCGGAGGATATTTCATTTATTTCATTTCACCACTCGCTGATCAACTCTGGACGGATTCCATTTCACACCCGCCATGTTTTCAATGGACTGCTGATGAAACTACGAGTCGGGGGATAATGACATTTTGCCAAATTAACGGTTGGTATGTGCTGCTTACAACAGAAGTGACGTTATCATGCGCATCTGACGTATTTTCACTTTGTTGTAGTTTGTTCCGGTTTCATTTGAACACGCCTCGTATAATATTAATGTAGTTTTTAATGCCTTTAGATTTGTAGTATTTTAATTAAATTGTTGGTGTAATAGTTTCTCTTTAAGTCGTAATTGTTAGTTGATGTTAATTGTTAGTTGATATTAATATTTGTTCTGAGCGAGCTTGTTTAACCAAGAAAATATCAACTATAAGATGGATTAAAGATTTTAATAAATACTACAGTGTCATGGATAGATAATAACAACAACGTCTACGCTGACGACACATGCAAGAAGAAAGCACCTTTACAAATATGGCAACACAAATAGATAGATGTGGTGTTACAAAGTAATATAATTTAATTTCGTTGTATATCTTGCCAGCAGTCAACTTTTGTATATTGTGTCATATGAAATGTGGTTACAACTTACTGCCCATCGTAAGCGAGGATGGCCACAGCATCAGACGGTTTTGTCTTTATAATGTGATGTGCGCTGTATTTAGGTGATAGTGAGCAAGAATATGCGCTGGTCATCAATCTCACTCTTGTCACGAGTTACCTTGGATCAGTGGCAAGACTATTGGTCAAGACGACTGGAGGTAACTCGGGATATATGCAAGCAATCTGGTCTTATCTGCAGTGAGACAAGGGGTCGATCGCCCACCATTTGAGAGGCGAGTATATTTAACGTCTTAACTATATCGATTCCATAAATATGGGTACATAAAATGAGATACTAACTTATATCGATTTGGCTTTTGAAAACGTAGCTCGGCATACCAGCACTCGGTAGAACACAGCAGCTCTATTTGCAACCGTTGTTAAGGGTTCAGATCCGTCTTGGGATAATGCAAAATGTCAGTATCATGTCCTTTACAGAACGTAGCTTATTACAACCGCCACCTATTTGGCGGTTATAAGTTTCTTGGCAAGTGTGCAGTACGGTAGGTTGCCATTACTTACCGAACGTGGAGGAGCAATCGCCCGAGAAAAAAACCTAGTGTCTGCCGAACTGGACACGATGGGAATCGAACCTGGTGCGTTGGGATTATGAGAACCGAGAGAGTGTACCCCTTGCTAAATGTCACGTGACTTATGAGATTAGTAGTCATACAAGAAATTCCAGCAAACATCTCTTCAAATAGCGGACTGCGCTTTCGTTTTATATTTTCTTGATGTCATTGTCATGTTTCCTGAATGATGAATTATACATCTTCCCCCCCCCCCCCCCAACCCTTTTCTGTTTTCTCCTTTTCAATGTAAACTTGTAAAAGGTAATTAAAGATACTAAGCCTAAAATCCACACCATGAAACCGTACACTCTTCCACCGGAAACAAAGTCTGAAGCAAGGTTCATGGCGTCACCAATGTTTCCTCAAAGCTCTACGGAGGCTCATCTCGCCAGCTGTTGGCCAGGTTTCCTGTTGAACTCGCACAAACTTGGAGCAGTTGTCATTGTTTTTGTGTCTGCTGCTCGCTTCCCGTCGCATCTGTGAGCGCAAGCACAGCTCTCAACAAGTACACAAAGTGTTATCGTCCAGCCGGTTATTGCTTGATTTGTAGCGGCTCTCAGTCGATGGCGTCTGGACACCAGTTTGAAACAGCAAGCCGACAGTCTATATTTGTGCTTGGATCCGGTTGTTGGAGTGGAAAGAGGAGGTAGAGGGGAGGGGGGGGGGGATTCAGCTAGCCAAACATGTGAGATTATTTGTATTTGTTTGTTTGTTGCCAAGTCGTCCGCATTTGAACTAATTTTCTTATAGAAAAAAGTCTGGAAGCATTTACGGTCACAGAAGAATATAAAAATATGAGAAATTATGACTTAGATTGGAACAATAACATGAACTAATCCTACTGACTAAATGATCTTCATCAGGGACAAGGCACCAACACAAATAGAACAACAGTAGATCTAGCAAGTCATAAGAGTAGCTATAAACATTTAAGTGTTCGTAGCTGCAGTCGTCCATCAGGATAGTAGAATGGCCGATTAAAGAAACCACGCTCGCAAGGACATTTAGAGAAGCCAGATAATGCCAAAAGCCAGGAAATATCTTCTTGGTGACTTGTTCCTCAGCGTAGCTTCGGGTTCCAACGTCGTCTCCAGGGAATCCTGTTTTGAGCCACAGATGTTTAGTTGGTAGTAAGTATTCTTTCAGATCCGTCTCGGATGTTGCTACGGAGAGCAAGGGAGTCGGCCAACGTACTGGAGGTCTTCAATGGGATCAATTTTTGTGTCTTGGGTACCAGATTGCTGTCGCCGTGCTCCATCGACTATGTGACGTGCCGATTAATGTTTTGTATTATCTGAACAAACTATCACTCTACCCAGAAAGGATAATCGTAGTATGTCGATGCTAATAAATGTGTATTATATTTCATGTTATTGAAGAACATTTGCATCATTTTTAAATTTTATTTGTAATTTGTGTACTGTAACAGATACTGCCGTGAGAGATAAAGTGTTGTATTAAAGGTAGCCCTCTATAACATAGACTATTCTTAATAAAGAGAGAGAGACAATTGTAGTTAGCAATAACTTGTTCTGAGGTTGTTGTTGTTGTTGTTGTTGTTGTTGTTGTTGCTGCTGTTGCTGTCTGCTCTTTACTAATTTATCTGGCTGCTTAGTGGAACGAATCTTCTGATAATCTGCGGCGTACTGAAGTAGGTGAGTCTGGGCCTTCCTGGCTGTAGTGCAGTCTTTGATTTCTCAACAGTGTTATTCGTACGGGGATCAAAATCCTGATTGCAAGCTCATTGACAGTAGAGCTGTGACTCACCTGTTTACAGGTACTGAGCAATGACGTAAGACGTCAGGTCGAGCCTTGGTCGCTACCTGATTCTAATATGAGCTTTTTACAAGCTTTTATTTAACTTCGCATGACTTGCACATGGACTTCTTTATTTCACCTGTAATAATCAACTTTCCTATGACATAGAAAGCTGAAATTGTGTACACGTGTACACATCCTTCTAACAAAACAAATGTTTACTCCTGTAGTCTTTAAAATCAAAAACATGTCTTTGTATGTGTCTGTCTGTCTATATATATATATATATATATATATATATATATATATATATATATATATATATATATATATATATATATATTTATTTATTTATTCGAATCGTTTATGTACACGATTACCAGACCACTTTATGGACCAATGAATGTATGAAATGCACAAAAATGGACTATGTTTCTACAAGCTTTTACTTAACTTGACATGATAGCTGACCATTTTCGTGGACTTCTATTTATCCTATTTTAACCAACTTTCCCATAACCCAGACAGTTGAAACTGTGTACAGAACCTCTAACAGTGCGACCTATGAATCTATCCTATTAAGACGGATCTCCGTTTGATGTGTCCAGGATCATTTTTCAAACTCAAAATGCAAAGTTAGACATGAAGAAATCCAGTGCAGCTATTCCACCCTACAAATGATGGTCAATTCGTCGTTCATCGGAACTTCTGTAGTCACAACATTACAAAACATGTCTTAGTACAAATAACAGATTCTACCTAAAAGCTTAGTTTTCTTGTATTTTTGTATGTTCTCAGATTGGGTGACTGCTTACTCTTCTTTACCCAGTACTTTCCTTAACTGTAAGTCACCAACCAATTTAGTTTTGAATCAAGAGATAAGAGTTATACCAAATTATGCGTGAGGAATCAATTAACAGCTTTGAATCAAGAGATAAGGGTTATACCAAATTATGCTTCAGGAACCAATTCACAGCTTTGCATCAAGAGATAAGGGTTATACCAAATTATGCTACTTAGTTGTTAAAACCTTCTTCTTTGACCGTTCTCAAGCTCCTATTGTCAAACCCTGAAACGGGCTTAGCAAGTATCAGGATGTAGTTTGGAAACGGAATGAGATGTGGGGTGGATTACAACTTGACTGCGATATTTACATCTTTCGGTCCGACATTTTTGAGCACCGAGTTAGCCTTCCCTCTTCGATCTCTTCTCCTTAGCCACTCTGCCCTGTTGTTGCCTGTCATCTAGGATTACTACGTGGAGGTGGGGAAGTGTTTTGGGTGCTCTGGATCGCTGGGGCTGACGCTAACAGTCAGCTTTGAGTCGATTACCTCTGCAGCTCAGCATCTGGATCCCAGATATTAAATCAAATGTTATAACATTAATTACACGAAATTTTATATTTTTGGGAGAATGGATGACCAGTCCTACGATCTACGTCTAAAATAGATATGAGACGATATACATTTGTAGACCAAGTTTAAGATTACACTGGTAGGATAGGGTACCAGACAAAGAGTTCCGTACGAAGGCAATACTAAATGTAGCAGACAATCCAGACCCGGTTGGCCGGCTACGTCATGCGCTTGCCAGACAATAGCATCCAGAAACGACTGACGCATGGCGAGCTGAAAGAGGGCCTGCGTATGGTCGATAGACAAAGTGAAAGAGAACTTACTTCTGGTCGGTAGACAAAGTGAAAAGGGGCCAACGTCTGTTCGATATACAAAGTGAAAGATGGCCTACGTCTGGTCGGTCGGCAAAATTAAAGAGGGCCTACGTCTGGAAGGTAGACCAAGTGAACAATGACCTACGTCTGGTCGGTAGACAAAGAAGCACCTCACAGATTCCCACAAATATTTCCGACACGCTTGAATGTCAATGTGAACTCATGAGAGTACATGACACTTCAGTGCCAGACAAGGAGCAAGACCAGTATCAGAGGCGCGCTTGTACAGATAAGCTTCGGAGAAAATATGCTGTGGCATGACAAAATAATTGGTCATTTCATGTCCAACCTGGATCCTATATGTTACCTGTATGGAAGGGATTATGTGCTAAAATCTGACAACACAGCCACCTCCGGACTCGTCGTCAGAGAGTTGCAAACACAGAATGCGAATGATGTTGTCATATCTTGTGAAGGATGGTTACAAATAACCTGCGTTACGTAATTCTGCCAAAACGGAATGTATTGTGAAGAAATTGAAGGTATCAAATATAACTTAACCTAACGTCTTTTTACTGGCTTAGAAGACTCTGCAGAGTCTGTATACAACCAGTTTCATTTACTTTACCTTGCTCTAAAAGCTATGCGCATCCAATGTGTTCTTAAATGCATTAATTGTCCTTTCCTCCACTACCTCACGTGGCAATGCATTCCAAACATTCACCACTCTCTGACTTAAGAAATATTTCCTAATATCTAATCTGGATCTCTGTTTAGTTAATTTATAGCTATGCCCTCTTGTTCTTGTGGGTGGCTGTATTTTTTTTAAACAGTTATAGTCTAATTTATCCGTTCCTCAGATCATCTTATAAATCTGTATCACATGGAATTAATCTTTTAACTAGACAATAAAGGCCGTTTTTTCTGAGTCTTTCCTCATAACTGTAATTTTTGAATCCCACTATCAGTTTTGTCGCTCTTTTTTTTGGCCTTCTTTCCAGCATGTTTTAATCTCCTCTATGATAAGGACTCCACACCTGTACACAGTATTCAATCTAAGTCTAACTAATGCTTTATACAGTTTGACTATCACTTCCTTGCTCTTATTTTTAATATTTCTTTTTATCATACCTAACATTGTATTTGCCTTTTTTCACTGCTACCTGAACTTTCTCCCTCACCTTACCTGTATGATCGATTATAACACATATGTTCCTTTCCTTATCTATTTTTCTAAAATTGGTCTTACCAATTTTGTAATTATGTTCCATATTGGATCTACCCATGTGGATGACTGTACATTTATCTACATTAAACTCCATTTGCCAGCTTACAGACTATTCTAAATATGTATCTAAATCCGATTTCAATATATATATTGCTTTAGATGAGACACTACTGCATATGTATATGTGTATGTGTCCAATGATTGAAATGTTGATAAGTATTATTGTCGTGTGTATTCAGAGGAGCAAAAGAAACTTGGCAGCCAAACAAGAAATATAGGGACAAGTTCGTACATATGGCACACAGGGTTATTCAAATAAAACTAAATGAGATACGAACTTGTAATTAATTTATTATTCCACTCACCTTGTCCCTTACTACTCAAAGTATTTGTCACCAACATAGATACATTTATTCCATCGCTTATCAGTGCACCAACATAGATACACTTATTCGATCGCTTATCAGTACACCAACATAGATACACTTATCCAATCGCTTTATCAGTGCACCAACATCGATAGACTTTTCCCATCGCTTTATCAGTGCACCAACATAGATACACTTATCCCATCGCTTTATCAGTGCACCAGAACCTGCAGCATAAACATCGTTGGTCTGCTGTCTCGGCCATATTTGAACCACGTTCAACTTCTCTGTCCTTAAAGAGCTCTAGCAAAGGTGCGTTTCAATGTCGCAAACAGAAGTAAATCGCTCGAAGCTAGGTCGGGGATGTAAGGTGTATATTGAAGATGTTTCCACACTAACTGACCAGTTGTCTCCTGGTTAGTCAACCCGCACTTGATCAGCTATTGTCATGGTGAAGCAGTACCAATCTTCTCAACAGGCCTGGGCGTTTCCTTCGCATTTCATCCAGAACCATCACCATAATTTTACAGCACAATACGCGTCCACATTGCGACCTTTTTTTCTAGAAATTGATTAGGAGGACTCGATGAATAGAACCCCAGAACACTGTTAGCATAACCTCCCCTCCTGTTAGCGCAAACTTTGAATTTCTTTGTAGAAAGTGAAGAAGAATGTTTCCATTACATTGTAGCTCGCATGATTTGTGTTGGTATATGCATCCATGACTCCTCCCCAGACACATTCCTGTTTACCATGTCTTTTCTTTTATCTGCATACCGACAGCGATGCTGCATTTGGTTTATGTTGTGCTTGTCAGTCAGTTGTCTTGATAGCCAATGTGAGTACACTTTCCAGAAACCCAATTGATTATGGATTTAATCGTAGACGAAATCATACGAACATCCTTTGCAGCTACCACATTGTCTATCGTTACTGGCCATTCAGCTTGAACCCCCAACCCGCCACACAGATGATTCTCTTCCAATCTGAACAGGATTACAAACAATTGTTTAGCGTCCTTGAGAGAATGTATCGACTCAGTTATGCACAGTTTTACGCAACACGCACTTCTTCGCCGTAAACAGGAAGTATTTTTTTATGAATATCCTTAGCAGAAAGGGCTTTTACCGCACAAAAACAGGCAACATCTCACTGTTCTTTTATTGAGCATTCTGTAAGCATATGTATTTTGTATTTGAGCTGCGCATGTGCATCTAGCACCTTCTACCTACAATAATCACAAAACTGAATATTGCTGCCACCTTATGAAAGCTGTAGAGTCTACAAGTTACTTTTTTCATTTATCCCGCATCAGTTTGTGACCTACTTATTGACTTAACTTGATACCTAGACGTAGCGTCATTGACACATGTCATATACAGGTGTTATTCTGCCTTCGACCAGACTAGTCTTGTCTTATCCACTTGTGCCGTGAGGCGTCATTGGGAGCCGTAGTTTTCTGCCCAGGGCTAGACGTGTTGCTGAAGTGGTCGTCATCCCATGACGATTTAGAATATCCGCAACATTTCCTATCCATCTAGTTCTCGGTCTGCCACGATTGCGAACACCCGAACGTCGTGCGTTATAGGTGCACCAGATTGATATACACAAATACACAATTATCACCTTCGGTTCAGTATAATGTGAACAACTTTGTCTTCATTTCCCTACATGTGAACTAAAGAAGAGGGGACGGTTTTCAAAATGACGTTTTTTTTTATGCGGAGAAGAACCTACAGTAAAGTCTACATTTGTTGGGAAGGGCAGCAAAATAAAAATAAAATAATAAATCTAGTCTTCACACGATGTGGCGACTGCAGGTTTAAGCGGTATCTATTGCACAGCCATTTCAATCCCCAAATTTAGATCCAAGAAACAGGAGCTTACGTTACAATATATGTTCTGTATACAACACTTATTACTCACAAGCCGATTTCCATAGAGAGCATCCTTATATTACTCCTTTACCAAATAACTTTCCAATGTTTATCAGTTCATATAACAATTCAAATTATATGATTATATTTCTAGCTCCATGCACAACTCTCTTTAATGGTGGCACTCTTCACTTCAGCCATGCTTGTTAATGTAGAAAGAAGAGAGATGAGAAAAAGCACGCTCAATCAATACTTCAAACTTGAAGAAAACTCGCTCCTCAAAAACACTTTGGCATACCCACTGAAAACATGCACTAGTTCCTCTTCAAAAGATTCCACATGAATCTCTAGTCTAGCTTGCTGTTGGCTTCATTACTCACACATTATCTCCCTTTCATGTGTTCCTTTTGGTCTGGTAAACATCCACAATTTTATTTACAAGATCTGACTAAATTCTCTGCCTTAGCGCTGTCCATTTCCACACCATTCGCGCCATCAGAGCTTCAACTTTGACCTTAGGGTTAGCGCTTATCCAAATCCTTGATCTTGTTGCGTGGGGAAAGCTCTTTCATAAATTATTACTGTTTTTTTAATAAAGAACCAGGAACAAGGATCCTTCAGTATCTTCCAGCTGAAACGAACGGAAGATGACATTAATTATCAATGTTTGTTTATTTAGTGCTTCTTGAGTTCCTGTCATGTTTATGTAAATTAACCCTAGTATCTCCTGCGTGCCTGGACAAGAAAGAAAGACAAGATACTGGCAGTAGACTTGCGCATAAAATTACCATAACTTACATAAAACAGATAATATGTTATCCGCTCTAACACATCTCGATAAGTCCATGATGAAATATCATGTTTATGCTCTTTACTAATTTATGGAAACGTAAACCAGGCCTGATAAATTCATCTATGAGTATCGTACTGAGACTGTTTAAGGTTGCGTTGAGTATGGGGTGAAAGAGTAGCCAATATGCTTCTCTCATGACCACCTGGACAAGGGTTCAAACCTAGACACTTTTAAAAAAAATATCAAGATCGAAATCAAATACTAGCATGCACACTGTATGACATCTGCAGCAGCAAACAACACATTTAACTCAGCCTATAAATATTCTCCAACCCATCCTTTTCACGTCTTGTGTGAAGGATACAAGGGTCTTGTCTCCAATTGAAAAGGCCGTAGCTCACCTGACCAGAAGACCGATGCCCTAAATTATTGACCATACCCTCCTCTACTCCTGTGCTCTACCGACCCTGACATCATGATATGTTCCAGCTAAACTTCCTACACCAGCCCTACTCGTATTACTTGAGCACCATAACATATATGATAGAAACAACTAGCAGATTCAGAGAAGTAGCTTTCAGTCATTTCAGGAAGTAGTTAAACAAAATTCGGTGTCTCAAATAAAATGGATGAGAGCGACGATACTGTGAGAGGTGTTCAACTCTGAATCTCATTACAGTACAGCGAATTAATATGAGCCGCAATTTCTTCTTCTTCTTCTTCTTCTTCTTCTTCTTCTTCTTCTTTTTCTACTTCGGCGATCTTCATTCTCAAACTCCCGCTGTCAAGCCATGAACAGGACTTTGCTAGTAACAGGGTGAAGTCTGGAGTGAGTTGTGTCGTAGTGTACAGCTTGTCTGCAATATTTTGCACGTTTTGGTCCTTCTTCTTCTTCTTCTTCTTCTTCTTCTTCTTCTTCTTCTTCTTCTTCTTCTTCTTCGTACGCAGTCAGACAGTAATGATTATTTTTTCGAAAAAAGCGGCGGTCATCCTGAGGCTGTCGACACTGCCATAGAGCTTGTCTTGTGGTTCCACTGGTAATGGCCACATCTGCTCTCTCTGATCCTCGTATGTCGGGCAGTTCTGCAGCAGATGTTCAGCAGTCATTTTCCCGGTACTACACGGGCATTCGTCGGTTCCACCTATCTTCAATTTATTGAATAGCACATTTCGGTCCGATGCATCATACTTCAGCTTGATAGTTTTGGGTACATGGTTAACCTTCCGTCATTGATCCATTTTCCTTATCTAAACTGCCATGATGCAATCTGTTATCCGGAATCACGACGTGGATGTGGACAAGGGTCTTAGCAGCTCTGTGTGGCTTGTATTTGATTTCAACTAACAGCATGATGTGAGTTAACGCAACCATTAGCGCCTGACCTGGTCTTGGAAGATCTTCTTTAAACATCGTTGTCCAGATCTTCAGATCTTCACTGTTGTCTTCGACACACTTTTGTCACCAAACACTACCTGCATTTTGAGAAGAATGTCAACTGGTCGACATCCTCCAGCTGTTAGAAACCGAATCACCGCTCGCTGGTCAACTGGTCGACATCCTCCAGCTGTTAGAAACCGAATCACCGCTCGCTGGTCAACTGGTCGACATCCTCCAGCTGTTAGAAACCGAATCACCGCTCGCTGGTCAACTGGTCGACATCCTCCAGCTGTTAGAAACCGAATCACCGCTCGCTGGTCAACTGGTCGACATCCTCCAGCTGTTAGAAACCGAATCACCGCTCGCTGGTCAACTGGTCGACATCCTTCAGCTGTTAGAAACCGAATCACCGCTCGCTGGTCAACTGGTCGACATCCTTCAGCTGTTAGAAACCGAATCACCGCTCGCTGGTCAACTGGTCGACATTCTTCAGCTATTAGAAACCGAATGACCGCTCGCTGGTCAACTCTGTGTGGACTCCGTATCACACCCGCCATGTTTTCAACGGTCTGCCGAAGAAACTTATATTCGGCGGATAATGAAATTTTGCAAACTTTACGGTTGACATGTGCAGTTTACATCAGAAGTGACGTCATCATGCGCATCGTATATATATATGTTCACGTGTGCAGTTTGGTCCGGTTTCATTTGAACACGCCTCGTATATGGGCGTATGTGTGTGGGTATGCATATGTATGAATATATATATATATATATATATATATATATATATATATATATACATATATATATATATATATATATATATATATATATATATATATATATATATATATATATATATATATATATATTTACACAGACAAATCGATATAATTTACGAAAATGGAGTTTTTCTTAGCGTGTCTGATCTCTTTTGTAATTTAGCAGAAGTGTAGGAACAGTATTATAGTTGGTCTCCTTCCGGAAGCCTGCACCAAACACTTTGGTTCCTTTGTAGTGGTGTTTTATGTTGCAATGTTTTTTGTACGACGAAGTTACTAGCCCCATGCACAACTCTCTTTAGTCACCTTACAGAGCTTGAATGAAGGTGTCACGGCACTATTCTTTCGTCCTCAGTAACGGGCATGGGTTACACTCGGTGACATTGTTTTGTTACACAAGAAATAGTTTTAGGACCATCACGAGCCGGGGGTATTTTCGACTACCGGGCCAGATGCAGCCCGGAGGTCAAAGGCTGCCGAACTTTGCCCTAAATCTGATAAGACGAATATTTTCCGTAAAGACAATGCGCGTGCGACGAGCAATATTTCACGTGCACCGGGCCCCGGTATCGTCTTCTGGAACCAGATTTTGGCAACCTTGCCTGGAGATGTGCTGAATGTCAGTCATCGCTTAACAGGCATCAAAAGAGGAAGTCTTCACAACGGTGCAGCCAAGTTCGGGGTCCAGGCACCCTAATGTTAACAGTTAGCATCTTAATTTTCTGAGATCACAGGCCAGGCATGGCGTGACAGGAAGTGGGTTATTTCTACAAATTTATAGGACAAGACACAGACGGGCAAGCTTGGAGTAGGTTACGAGAGAGGTACAGATGGAAGACAAGTGGACTATAGGGTCGTTCATTGACACTCGTACTTCGGAAATATGTCTTGCTGTTTTGATAAGTTTTGAAGAGTTGCACATCTGAATCGTTAGTCCTTGTCATGACATAGCTACGGCATTCGCTTCCTGGCAGGAAAATATTTCAGTTTGAAGGCAAGTTGTGACATTTAGCATCTGAATAACTGGTCAAAAGTGAGCTGTTGGAGACTGCAGTATGTTAAGTCACACCGTTATGCCTCCATCGCTGCCCTTTACGTCTTCAGTCGTAAGTCAAGTACATATTAACTGCTGGTTCAACTCCAGAAATTTTACTCTGTTCGTTTGCCTTTAAAATCGAGTGATCTACCACTACACGAATCAGACGCTTCTTTAAGTCTATCCGGCTGTAAATTGGCAATTTGTTTACAATTATAAAATACAAAGCTTTGAGGGATAGGATAGATGCAATAACTAAAACTACCTCTCCTACATTAAGGGCTGCTGTGGAACCACTTTTTCCATATTAGATAAGTCAATTTTGGGCTGGCAATAGAAAACTACAGAAACCATCGTTATGGTACATTACATACATACAGTAGAGTACGCACCTCCAGACTTCCTTCAAGGAGACCAACTGCAACGATAGTCATTCTCTCTTTTTGTTGTGAAAAATGCAGGCTTATGACAATGATGTACTGTTTTACCTTGTTTATTGCTATCCGCTGATCTGATGTTGCTAATATAATTAAATTCGAATTGTTTAATAGTGTCCAAACGGACCAAGTTATTTCTAAGCCGACTATTGTGAGAAATAGACGATTAGAAAACTGTTCTAAACACATCCACTCACACAAGGCACTCTACACACATCGTCTCTAACAATTAATTCTACATACATCTACCCACACAAGGTATTCAACACACATCCACTAACACAAGGCATTATACACACATGCATCCACACAAGGTATTCAACACACATCCACTAACACAAGGCATTATACACACATGCATCCACACAAGGTATTCAACACACATCCACTAACACAAGGCATTGTACTCACATCTACTCACACAAGGTATTCAACACACATCTACCCACACAAGGTATTCAACACACATGCACTAACACAAGGCATTCTGCACACATCTACTCACAAAAGGCATTCTACACACGTCTACTGACACAAGGCATTCTACACACATCTACTCACACAAGGTATTCAACACACATCTACTCACACAAGGTATTCAACACACATCCACTAACACAAGGCATTCTACACACATCTACTCACACAAGGCATTCCACACAGATCTACTCACACAAGGCACTCTTCACACGTGCACTCACAAAAGCTGAGCGATTAGTGTGGGAAGAGTTGCCCGGTCAATGACCAAAACAGAAACATTACCCACATTATTATGCAGCCATACAAGAGCTGATAACACGCTTTCCGATACCTAATGGGAAAATAACATTAGCTAGATGAATAATTACGCTCGTACTACAAATCGAGGAATCAGAAGAAGATGAAGAAAAAAGACGGAGAAAAAGAAAAAGAGGAAGAAGAAGAAGAAGAAGAGAAAGAAGAACAAGAATAAAGAACAAAACGAAGAAAAGAACAAGAACAAGACGAGCTAGAATAACAACAAGAAGAACAACAGCAAGAATAATGAAGAAAATGAAGAAGAAGAAAAAGAAGAAGAAAAAGAAGAAGACGAAGAAAACGAAGCAAAAGAATAAGCGGTAGACGAAGAAGGAAATAATCGAAGAAGAAAAATAGGAATGGAAATAGAGGAAGATGAAGAAAAAGAAGTAGAAGAGGAAGAAAACGACGACGAAGAAGAGGAAGGTGAATGTGAAAAGTGGAAACAGAAGGCGATCAAAAAATGTATTTAAATCGTTTTCCTGTAAAGTGGGCATTTTTATTTGACAGTTCTTTAAAAAATATTTAATTTAATTTAATGCATATATATATATATATATAGATAGATAGATAGATAGATAGATAGATAGATAGATAGATAGATAGATAGATAGATAGATAGATAGATAGATAGATAGATAGATAGATATCCTTCTTTGAATTATGTATTGCGTCAATCTGTATTCCGTTGGTAGTGAGAAAAAAAAACTAGGGGTATTTCACACGTTTTCTAGAATAAAAAGCGCAGTGGAATCTAACAACATCAGTATCACACATTGGTATAATGTCTTCACTGCTAGATTTATCAACATCACCAGTATCTGCAATGTGGAGGTCAGATACCTTGGTGTCCTTGTCTACTGTCTACCGTGATGGTTCATTTTGCCCTACTTTTCTGTTCGCCTTTGTGCGCTAACCCAGTGCATTTCCGGTTATCATGTTATATCCGTCCATACAATGTCTGATATCCATATTTGTATGTATCGCTTTAGTGTCTCGATGAGGTACGTCGATGGCTGCACATGTTTATCCCTTCGATTTAAGGGCCTCAGTCGGAACGAATTGCTGTGGTCTGTTAGTACCGTAAGGATGGTTAATAGTCTTTAGAAGGAAGGGGGCCGAGGCGAGGAAAGTCGTCAGTCTGGTTGAGGTGGGGGGGAGGGGGGGGGTTGGGGGTTGGGGGGTTGGGTGGAGGAGAGATGGGTCGTCAATCGGGAGGAGTGTCGTCAGTTACGTGGAAGGTGGTCAGTCATGTGGACGGCCGTCAGTTGGGCAAAGGTCCGTCAATCAGGAAAAGAGCCGTCATTTGGCTAGAAGGGGAGAGGGTCATCAGTCGGAAGAGTGAAGGTCATTTGTGACGAGACCTGTCAGTCATGTGGAGGGTCCTCAGTCGGGAGGGTGAAAGTCAGTAGTCACGATGCCCGCCTGTCAGGTGGAGGGCTGTAGGTCGGAAGAGTGAAGGTCAGTAGTCACGAGGCCCGCCCGTCAGATGGAGGGCCGTAGGTCGGGAGAGTGAAGGTCAGTAGTCACGATGCCCGCCAGTCACGGTCGGGAGTCGGGCTCAAGGTCATCACTCTGGAGAATGGTCATCAGTAGGATAAAGGACAACACCAAAACACTGCCCGTGAATAGCTTAGGAAATCCCTTGAGTGAAAGGCGTGTTTACTTTAGCAGGCTCTTATCAGTAAAACCATGTTTAACTTCCAATGGAGCATATTACCTAACAAATACACCGTGTGACATCAAATGGTGTCTTGCCTATACATATTGTAAATGTGTCTGATAGTTTCAACTGAATGGGAGAGCCAGCCCCATGCCAAACCTCCTTATTCGGTCATTACGACATAGTCGGTAGGTTACAGTGTTACTACTCCCTGCTTCACTTGTCAGTCCCTCCAATACTCGAACATAATCAAGTCCTGGCAAACCGAAAGATGACGCAAGAAAACGCACTGTTCGAACCTTTGTTGTTGTAACATACACACATACATATCAGTTTATTGTCATGTGGCAGAGTGTTAGAGCACATGCTTCTCAGTTAAAAGATACCAAGATTTATCTTCTTTACCGATACGCTCTAGTCGACCCAGTTCAAAAAACGGTACCCTGTTTATTGTTAAGGAAGAGCAATAACCACCTATTCACGTGAAAGTTTTAAACCTTCTACAATGAAGTCTATAACACATTATCCCCAACCACAGTTGTTTTGATGTGACTACTTTAATCTTTAAATGCCTTTTGTTTTATTTATTTTTTTCAAGATCTCAATTATAATCGTTTCATACTGTCTTTGATATTTCATTCCCTTTGGTCTACACAATTAAATGTCTATTCATATTATATTCCACAGACCCGGACATGTGGGACAACCTGCTTTTTAAACAAATTATCCTGGTCTTAACTTGAAATTTCATTTCTTCGATTCAGGTGAAGCATAGACTCTACTAAGATCATTTATCCATTTAAATGAGCAATTAAAGTATAGGTTTCAATAGCAAGGGATTTACATGATGTTGCTAGCTCCATGCACAATTCTCTTTCTTCGCCTATTTCGACATGCATGGATCACAACGTTGCTCTTATTCGCTTCAACCTGAGTACCACTCAGTGGGATAGTGTCTTCGATTAGGAAAATCGGAGTCATCATAACACTTATTGGATACAAACCTTGTCTCCACAAGCCTCAATCTACCTGCGACCACCAATTCTACAACATTTAAATATTGGCTGCTGCCTTTTCTTTATTTCATTATTTTCAGAACTTGTCCCTACTGTAAACCATATTTGTTTATGCTCATGAAAATATGCTTTATCTCCAAATATATTTTTTTTGTTTCACGACATTTCTCATGATTCACTTTTTTTAGTTTCTAATTTTTATGTTTTCTGGCGCCATGAGGTCATGCGATATTACCAAATTAATCCGGAGAAAGATGGCTTAGCCTAGCCTTTGTGACATGAGACCACGGTTGGAAGAGCACTGTCCTAGCCGCTGTGTCTGTCGGGAATAGGCAGTCAAATTTGTAGACACCTACACATTCTAGGACCTTCCTGTGATCCCTGCTACGAGGGGCGTTCAAATCAAACCGGGACTTTTTGCTCTAGTTCTACCTGAATGGGTTATATGTTTTGGTGGAACTACTATCATTAGTTAGGAATACCTGTCCTTTCACTGCTAGGTGGCCGACTTGCCATAGGCCAATTACGTGACAGAAAAGTTAAAAATGGCGGCAAACACTGTTAGTGCTTGCATGAAACAGCGTGTTGTTATGAAGTTTTGGCAAGCCAGCGGAAATTTACTGAAGACTGCATTCACAATACGGTGATGCGACACTCAGCCACACTAAGACATGTTAATGGTGTAAACGTTTTAGAGAAGGCCGTACATCCGTGATTGGTGATCACTGCCGAGGTGGCTCTCAACATACCACAGTCTTTCCTGTGAATATCCAGTTTGTGAATCGCCTTATCCTGGAAAATCGACACAACACGTTTCACGAAATTGTACAAGAGGCCAGTCTTTCTCTAGGCACGGTGAACACTATTATTCATAACTATTTGCATTTTTGGAAAGTTAGTGCACATTGGGTGCCAAGACAGTTTTCCGCTTTTGATCGGCAGAAAAGAGTTCAAGCCTGCACTGAATTGAAGGAACTGTTTGAAATGAATGGCAGGCCTTTTTGGGATCGCTTCATTTCATGTGACGAAACCTGGACGTATCATTATATTTCTGAATCCAAATGAGATTCAAGCAATGGAAGCATACGAAATCATCATCACCCATGGGGGACGGCGTGGCCTAGTGGTTAAGTGGCACGGCTCACAACCAGAAGGTGCTGGATTCGATCCCCATCACAGCACCGGCCGTTACCCCGGGGAAGCAAACCCTTAGAAAAGGCAGGAGGAAGCAGACCCTTACATAAAATGCATGCTGAAGTCGGATGCACTGGGCCGACAGGCGCAAAATAAAAACCACAGTGTAACGCACACACGCTTTGGGGAATAGATAAATAAGGCGAACGCAAAAAAAACAAAAAACAAAAAATCATCACCCAAAACGTGTTGGACAATTGCTTCTGCGGGTTAAGTAATGACGTGCGTTGTATGGGACAAACTTGACATCAACCTACCCCGTTGTGCCCCTATCAACAGTGAACATCCGCATTTTGAATGATGTGCATAACCGTCTGCGGAAAAAAAATGGCCTGGTTACATCACAAAGGGTGCCATGTTCCTGCAATATAACGCTCAACCTCATACAACTCCCCGCACTATGTGCCATCTGAAGCAACTCGGCTGGTACATATTACAGCATCCACCTTAAAGCCCAGACATTGCTGCACGCGTTTTCCACCTGCTTGATCCCTGAAAAAATGCATAGGAGTTCAGCATTTCAGCACTAATGACGTAGTGAAACAGGCTGTCCTGAATTGGGAAGATACGGTTTCCACAGTGTACACGAAAATTATGTCTTTTTTGCGATTTTCCATATTCTCTCCAAAGCAGAAAAGTTTGAGCTGAATTACACAGACCATGTGTTACCCATGCAGTATGATATTTCTTTCTCACTCTCTGTCCCTATCTGTCTCTCTCTTTCTCTATCTCTCTCTCTTCTCTCTCTCTCTATCTTTATCTCTCTCTTTCTCTCTGCTTGCCTTATTTGATCGAAGCGAAAAGGGATACTAATACACTGCTGGCAAGACGTTTGCCCGATCAGTAAGCAATGCTCTATCTGTACGCTTGCCGAGGGTTTCCCTCAAAGTCCAGCAGCCATATGAGTGTCTGGTCTGCCATGTGAGGCCACGGAGACATTATGGCAAAATGTCCTTGGAGTAACCAATGAAAATAGGGAAGTTTTTTACATATTTTTGTGCATGAAGCTAACTGATCATTGAGTAAGCATATTTCTACACAAGAAGATTCGTCAAGCAACATGGATTTCCCAAGGTTATGTAACTCCAAATCAAATTGATCACATCTGCATACATCAGAAATGTAGATGATATGTGCCTGGTGTCAGGGTCTACAGAGTATCATATTTGGCATCAGACTACAATCTAGTGATGACCAAAATTAAGCTTAATCTATGAAAGTATACAACTCAACAGGCATCGTTATAATGTAGAATATTTTATAGGGTATGAGAAGAAAAAAGCGTTCAGCATTACACTTTGCAGCCCATGTCAAAGACTGCACCAACTAGACATATAAGCTGGCATTGATGACAGATGCAAGCAGCTACAGATAGTCTGGGAACAACTTGTGAGGAAGTTTTGGGTAAATGAAACAACAGCACAAATAATGGATAACTACAAAAACTATCAAATAATGAAAATGAGGGAGCAAAAAATGTAGCATTACTCAACACTTAAGCTAGAGCCACCAAAGCTAATGCACAGAAAGTCTAATCAGACGTAAAGAAGTCAAAAAGAGCATAAAGGTAAACAAGAAAAGCCTCGTGGATATTCTGGCTACAGACGCTGAAGACACTGCAGTTAGAGGAAACGTGAAAGGTCTGAGTGACACTACTAGAAAACTGTCAGGAAAATACCAACAAGAAAACAAATCAATAAAAAAAAAAGTTAAAAGAAAAATAACATATGTTGAAGAACATAAGAACAAATAATGTGCGAAATACTTTATAGAGGTTCTAATTTGCCCACCACTAGTCAACTCACCTGACATTTTATATGTTAAAGAACACCTAACAATTAACTGTGATACACCAAGTAAAGAAGACATCAAAGAAGTAATTAACCTTCTAACAAATGGAAAAGCAGCAGAAGCTGATGTGATGCCAGCAGATATTGACGCATCCACCTACACGCTGTACAGTTTTGTTGGACGTAATATAGAAAGGTACAGAGAATATACCGAAAGAATGGAGAGGAGGATATCTGGCTCATCTACCATAAGATATATGATCTTCAAATAGATAAATAATACAGATGAATAATGCTCTTGTCAGTATCTGATAAAGTCGCAAACAAAGTTATTCTTGAAAGACGAACGATTTTTAAGAGACGAAATGGCAGGTTTCATGAAAAACAAATTATTTCAGGTCAGATAGCCAGACTAGGAGTAATTATAGCGCGGCTATTAGAATTGAATTAAAGCCTGTATATCAATTTTGCTGACTAGGAAAAAGTCTTCGATAGTGTGAATACACTCTGGAGACTAAAAAAACTCACTAGCATAATCAAGCAGACGTTTCTGAACGTGCGATACAGTGTTGCCAGGTGGATAACACACGTAGTCGTTTGGCATCTGAGTATAGTCAGGGATGTCTTTAATCGTCCGTTCTGATTTTACTGGCAGTTGATCGAATTATGAAAGAAACTTGACAATGTGAGATAAATGAAATGCAGTAGAGTTTATTCAAACACATTTGGGGACTTCGGCTTTGCAGATAACAGCGAACTTCAAATGCAGAAGAATGCAGAAGCACTAGACATAATCTCCCAGTGGGTAGGTCTAGAAACTCATGACAACAGAAACATGAAAACTTGAATGTTGCCAAGGATCAAGACGCCGAGCAGGACATGAGCTGCAGCGACCCATGGCTGACTGCTAGCGCCAAAACCAGTGAACGAGTTCTGCGAAGACCCTTCTACACCCCTACTCGATAATCCTGGATAACAGGCTACAAAAGAGTAGACTGGCTAAGGAGAAGGGATCGAATTGGGAATGCTAATCCGGTACTCAAAATGCCTCCTGAAGCCGGATGGGTCGGACCGGAAAGTGGAAATATGGCAGTCAAGCTGTAAACTACGGCAAACCGCATTCCGTTCTCCGGACTACATCCTGCTACTCAAGTGTGAGATCTGTACTTTCCCAGTGCCTAGTACGTCACGGGAAAGAAACCACCAACAATCTGGCTACTGATAGCCAAGTCCAAGGACATATGAACGAGGTCACTTCTACGGGTCCTTAAGATAGATTGGTCTAGTTGTATGACATGACTTCAGTGTTCAAGACCTATCCACATGTTCCATAGTTGTAAGACATGACATGCTAAACTAGATGAACAATTGTTAACTTTTGTTAGGTCCAATTGGCAGTCATCTAGCATGTATTGCGTTAGCGGCGAAGCAAATTCAAACCATTGATGTCACCACATGGATGTTATCACATGGCTGTTATCACATGGATGCTATCACCTGATGTTATCCCACATATATCTTTGCCAGTTGTAGTCAGCTGGATGGTATCCTATGGATTTCATCACCTAGATGGCATCCCATGGATGTTATCACTTGGATGTCATCACCTGGATATTATCCAATGGATGTCGTCACCTGGATGTCATTTCCTGGATGTCATCACGTGAATGTCATCACCTGGATGTCATCACTTGAATTGTATCACCTGGATGTCATGTCCTGAATGTCATCACCTGGATGTCATTCTAAGTTCCCCTTGTTCCTCATACATGCAATCAGACATCCACAAAGATTTCCTCTAAAAAGTCATGTCTGCATCTAGCATTACCAGTAGGGTTGTGGCGCACTGAGATGTGATCCCAGTAAAGAGGAGTGGGGAGGGAGGAGGCGGGTGTTGCAGTCTATTCCTATTCAACATGCAGTGCATTTGCTTGAAATGTATAACTTTTTAAATGGCTGTTCCCAGCTCTCCTGCAAGATATAGGTTATTTCATTCCAGATGTGACTTTCTTATGACGTTTGTCCTACTAGACAATCTATTCTTTCATTCCCAACAAATGTTACATTTTCTTAAGAAAGGAAACGGCGACCATCGCCAGGACCAGTATTACATGGCGCACTCTGGACCATGCAATAAAACACATAGACCAGAAGTGAACTGTACTTTCACAACCTGATTGTATGTATGTTTTGTGTGTGTCTGTTCTTCTAAACAGCACACAGGGGACTGTACCCTTGGTGAAATGTGTTCGTTGTGTTGCAACCTCCGGTTATTAATTGCTCCTCGTCATTCACACAGACTGGACGTTTTATTCCGACTTCCGAATCATGTTATAAGGTGGGCCTTCCTCTATACTGATGCCTACGTGACGCCAGGCATGAATAAGGGACCTTGTCGGGACGGCGTTCCCCTAACCTTAGTCTATTTTAAGGCATACAAAGTGACTACGTTTTCATCGTCACCGCCAATTACTGCACAACGACGGTTCCCAAGATGGTTCAGCTTAACTCTAATGGTCCTCAAAAAGTCACGGGTGGGAGCATGCGAAATAAATGTTGATATTAAAGATGATTGTACATTTGGTATTTTTTTAAGAAGAAAACAGAACAATGGAAGACTGTTTGTGTTGTTTGTTCCACCATGACACCCCTACCATCCTAACGGTTTACTGACAGATGGATTTTCCCCTTAACATAAATAAAGAAAGGTGCAATATATCCTGTCATTAAACATTTATTTGTTTACGTTATTGTCTACATGTGTTTAACAAAATTAAATCTCGTGCTAGTAATTCCAAGCATTACTGCCGTAGGGGTATGAGGTGTTAGCGATCTCACATTTCAAAGTTACGGCTATGTGCGGGCGATGGCCATCTCCTCTCCCTGGCCGCTTTTACTTCCCGGACTGAGCCCATTTAAGGCTGGGTCGACCAGGGAGTCATTGCGGTCTGAAAAAAACACTGCCGCCTCAACTGGGGAATGAACCCAGGACCACTGAGATGCGAAGCCAAAGCGCTAACCACTGCGCTACGCGACTCCCTATCTCGTGCTAGGAGAAGCAAATAACACATGAACGTTGCAGAATGCCTGCGAAGCAAGACCATGTCCCATTTTATGAACTCCGATCTGGATCAAGATGCTGAGCAACGCATGAGCTGTAGCGTTCAGCAACCAATACCTGACTGCTAGCATCAACGCCAGTGAACCAGAGCTGCCAAAACTCTTCTATACCTTCACTCCGTGATCCTGGATAATAGGCTGCTGCAGAGTAGAATGACAAAGGAAAAGGTATCAAAGTCGGAAGTCAATTCCAGTATTCAAAAATGCCTGCTGAAGTCGGATGTGTTGGGATAACAGGTGTAAATATCGCAGTCAAGATGTAAACTACTACGCAACGCATTCCGCTCTGTAGACAACATCCTGCTACTTGCAAAACCCTTTTTTGGGCTTGGTAGTTGGATATTGAGAACGAAGAAGATGAACACGAAGAAGATGAAGTAGAAGAAGAAGAAAAAACTAATCTTACGCTGGCTTTGCTTCCCTTAAACATTGCCAAGAAGCGTCACACGACAGTTAGTGTTGCGAAGTTGACTCTGACTTCCGATATACATCACCCACGACCACAAGACGAAAATGTAGAATACATTTCAAAATGTCAATATTCCAACTCGTTAAACCAGTCATCTAGTAACATCCATGTACAATCTGATATTTTAAAATTATAAACAAAGTTTGTGCATAACCTTTCTGAGTTTACCTCGTGTGGCGGGGGAGATTATGTTCGGGTTTTGGGCAAGTTGGTGTACCTAAGGCTTCATGGGCGTTGGCATATTTGGGAGTCAATGCTGCAAACTATATATGGCTTTTCCACATAAAGGGCAAGTACATTAGTAGAGCGCTTCCTTCTCACGGCAAATCATATAAAGTTCGAACATATATTGACTCTCAGTGATTACAGCCTTTGTTTCTGATACCAAATGTACATGATTTCAACACTCTCTAGTTGACCACGATCTTAACGGATACCTGAATAATAGTAATAAAAATCCATGAATGACAACGACAAAGGGATCTAGTATTCTACATATGCTATACAAAGGTTAGCTTGTCTCGTTATCTGGCGCACTATCTAGCGCATGTATTTGGGTTAATCATTCTCGGTCTTTGGTCCAAAACTATCATGGTCCAGTGGTAGGACATAGTCGAGACGACTGGACAGAATTTAGAATGCAGTAGAGGATCAAAGCTTACTGGCTGCTTCCTAGTACTCTATGTGGTTCACATTTCTTTGCTCTGAACCGCACGATAGAGGCTTCATCTGCGTAACAAGTCGATAACAGTCTACGCATGCCAGGTAGACAGATACAATCGTTTTATGTTTATAGCGCCGACCAGCGCTTTCTGACAAAGCGTGATCGCTGTATAAAATGCTATACGATTGATTTGGGAGGCATTTAAGTTCACAGCTCATAAAAACCATCCTTAGAAAATTAACACTACATTTTTCTCCTGACTGAACTACATCGATAATAGGTTGCAGTGATGCCTGAGGTGACGATGTTCAGATTATCGAAATCAGGTCCCACATGTATGAGCCGCTTAGAATCATCTATCTATGGCCTCTAAAGCGAGAATGTCGATATCGGCAATACGTTGACATAGTATGTCTATAAACATGTACCTAATGTCACAAGAAACATATTTTTGATTTGTTTTATGCTCGACTCGATTTTTTAAATGTCAAGTGGAAATTCAGCGGAATTAACCGCTGGTTGGAAATTGAGTTTTTAAAGACTTGATTGTACTAAGCTGCAGCCTGTGAGAGGTGGGGTGGACAGTGCAGTTCCTTGCAGTTTCTGCTTTCCCTAACGCATGAGTCAGGTACCATTTTACAGCTGGGACGACTGGAGAAGTGGTCACACGATTAAAATCACCATCCGGATTTTTTTAGTCTTCAAACGCGATTCGAACCAAGGCACGCTGTTACCACAGAAAATAGCGAATTGATCGCTATGAACAGAGCTAACGCGCCTCTCAACTAGTCCATGAGTGGAAACATCCCCTATGTTACAGCGCGGCCACAACACAAACAAACAAATGGTAAAGTCCAGTTAAAATAAATCTAGAGATCATTATCTCCGACGGCAACGTCAGTTACTTGACCAACTTGACCTAGTTGCAACCCACCAAATTCAGGTCTCAATCAACACGGCTAATTTACGTTCCTAATTATCTGTCCAATCACAGCTGGACGAAGGAACATCGCCAACCATCTCCAAGCCAGGGACCAGAATCGACAGTCAAAAGCGATGGCAATTATCTGCAGTCCTTTGTCGACCTTTGGGTAGAACACGTTCTCTGGCAATGCTCGCGTGTGTAAAGATTATCCTATACCTGATTTATTCTCTGTTAACTTAATATCCATTGCCGTTGACAGTAATGAGGTGAAGAGAAAGGAGCGTGAGACAAAGAGATGAAAGAATGCAAAGAAGATGGGTATGATGAGAAGAGAAAGGTAAGGTACGACGATGGTGATTGACTGTTTTGCTCGATACGAACTATAGAACAAACACTTGGGATGTGTCCTTCAAAAGAAGTTTGTCTGCGAGCATTTTCAGTGGTAATTTCTTTGCATTGATTGCAAATGTTGAGGTTGCTGGCCTCATGAACAACTCACTTCAGTCGTCGTTTGCATTGGTAACATGGTCTATTCTTGTCCAGTTCGACACCACTTGACTGCTGGTAAGGTATGTTATTATAATAAGTTTATGTTGTTTAAAATTATCGAGCTCAGATAAGTTTGCTCTTTGACGACATTTCATTTGTAAGAGGTTACAGCAGCTCTTCTTACGCTTCGAGGTGTACTTAAGAAGGTGTACCGTGGTCCTCCTCGCCGTAGTACAATTATGAGGTTCCTCAGCAATTTCACCACTATGGGGATTACAGTGTCGATTTGTATCTCGTTGACCAGACTCATACGTCACAGTCTGTTTCCAGGATCAGGATCGAGTACATGAGCGGAGGGAAGGGGGGGGGGGGGGGTGGGTGTTGGTTGGGGGGGGGGTGTCCTTGATCGGTATGTTTCACTTGTCCTCGATTACTCTCAGATTCCACCTTCATCAGTATGTTTCACTTGTCCTCGATTACTCTCAGATTCCACCTTCATCAGTATGTTTCACTTGTCCTCGATTACTCTCAGATTCCACCTTCATCAGTATGTTTCACTTGTCCTTAATTACTCTCAGATTCCACCTTCATCAGTATCTTTCACTTGTCCTCGATTACTCTCAGATTCCACCTTCATCAGTATGTTTCACCTGGCAATGATTACTCTTCGGTACCACCTTCATTAGTATGTTTCACCTGGCATTGATTACTCTTCGGTACCACCTTCATCAGTATGTTTTACCTGGCATTGATTACTCTCATCTCCCACCTTCATCAGTATGTTTTACCTGGCATTGATTACTCTCAGCTCCAACCTTGATAAATAGAGTTCACCTAACCATGATTACTCTTCACTCCAAAAGTAATGTGTAGTAGAAAATACTGTCATAGCACACGATAACGGCGGAGTGGTACATAGTTCATTATACATTCATATTCTGAGGTGAAGTTAGCATTGTTCTTCTTCAACTATAAGAAAAGATTACATTTAGAGTTGGGTAGACTGTAGCATGTCCATATCAGGGATTGAACTGTATCACTTTTCCATAAGAGACAATTGATATAAGAGCTCTGCTAGTTAAGTTAAGGACAAAGGTTCTGGAATTCTTTAAACAGATTATTTAAAATCAAAAACGGATGGGAAAAGAAAACTAAATATGCCATCCTCAAAAAGTGGTTAGACTACTTGTCTCTTACAGCAAAAGGACAGAGTTCATACCCAGGTTGCAGCACGCTCAAATCTACCCCGCCATAAATAGGTACATAGTGGAAGCCGGGATCAAGGTGCTGAGCAGCGCATGAGCTGCAGTGGACAGCGACTCACAGCTGACTGCTAGGGTCAGGGTCAGCGAACCAGAGCTGCGAAGACCCTTCTACACCTCCACGCGGTGATCCTGGATAACAGGCTGCACCAAGGCAGACTGCATAAGGAGAAGGGATCGAAGAGGGAGTGCTAAACCGGTACTAAAAAACTGCTTGTTGAAGTCGGATGTGTTGGTCCGAAAGGTGCAAATATGCAGTCAAGCTGTAAACTACGACACAACGCATTCCGTTCTTTGGATTACATTCTGCTACTTAAGCCCTTTCAGGGTTTGGTAAAGGGAGATTGAGAACGAACGAAGCCAAGCCAAGCCATATTGGAAGCCACATGACACTTAAAGGTTAAGAAGGTTCAGGAATGCGTGATAAAATGTGGAAATGAGACGCAAAACATTGACAGTATCTTTATAAACCGAAGGAACAACAAAGAAATCAGATGTCGTAGATACTGCCTCAATAGGAAAATGCAGATGTGCTGGCGTTGGCCTTCATCTGTTTCACTCGTTCCACACTTCGCATACGTAAATCATTGCTAGAATGCTGCTGAAGACGGATGTGTCGGACCGAAAGGTGCAAATATCGCAGCCAGTCTGTAAACTAGCGACACAACGCGACTACATCTAGCTACATTCAAAGCCCTGTTCATGACTTAGTAGTGGGAAATTGAGAACAAACGCAGAAGAGGAAGATTGCTAGAATGACCATGCAGTTAAAAGTGTGTGTTATTGCTATGACGCCTTTCATCTCTGGGAGTGGTTGCTTTATGAAGTTCAATGAATACCAAACTGCTTTTAATTCAGTAAGGGTTTCTGAGACATTGTGTTTGACTTTTTTTTATCATCAGATCCGCAGCTCTACTGACTACCATTGAGTTCAACACATGCTTTACCTCATTAAATAGAAGGGTTACAGACACAGAGAAACAGGACAACTAGAGTTTTGTTGAAGGAGCTGAAGAAATGAAAAATGGTTCTATATAATTGATGCTATCGTGGATGACGTGTTAAGGGTTTCATAGTTCGAGATATGGTCGGTTTTCTTGTTGCGATCGGTTTCTTACGTTTTCTTGCCTTTGTAACTGTAAGTCAAGTACTTATATGTTACAGGTGAGAAGATTGGAGCGTTTCGCGAAGTTAGCTTAAAACACGTCCGATTCCTGTGAGAGACACGTTCTCCTACAGGGCTGCATCCAGACAGTAACACGTTCTCTTACATCCCTACATCCAGACAGTAACACGTTCTCTAACAGGCCTGCATCCAGACAGTGACAAGTTTTAAAAACAGTAGAGCTGTTTTCGGTGCAGCTTTCTGTTTCATGTGGTGTGGTGCCCTAGATTGTGAGCCATTGGCTCTGCGTCTATATGGAACCCTAGAGGTTGAACTTGGAGCAGCTCTGTATTTATGATTAAAAGTGATTAAGCCAACAGCTATATGTATCTAGTGGAGTCAGATATTGAGCCAGCAGCCATGTGTTTAATGTGGAGCTCTAGAGATATAGCCAGCAGCTGTATGTCTTAAGTGGAGTCAGAGAGATGAATCAAGCAGCTCTGTGCTTTGACTGGAGTCAGAGAGATAAATCAAGCAGCTCTGTGCTTTGAGTGGAGTCAGAGAGATGAATGAAGCAGCTATATGCTTTGAGTGGAGTCAGATATGAATCAAGCTACTCTGTGCTTTAAGTGGAGTCAGATATAAATCAAACGTAAAGCGGGAGGGTGTCTTCTGGTTTTAACATAGCCAAAATGTGTTGAGTCCGCTACAGAATGTCAGGGTTTCTATCGCTTTTCTGATATGTTCTGTTCATAAGAATCGACTTTACTACACACCAGACACAACGTATTCCATTCTTCGGACACCAACTTGCTACTTGCAAAGTCCTTGTCATTGCTTGTTAGCGAGAGATTGAAAACGAATTTAGTAGGTGAAAATATCCGTCTCAGAACTGCAGCCACTGCGTTTATCTCAATCCTCTTATGTGTAGTGTTGTTTTATATACCCATCTCAGCTCAGCGACAACCCGACCTCTCTTGCTCGATGCAGGAACCATATATCTCAATGAGTAGTACCGATCCTTCTTCTTCTTCTTCTTCTTCTTCTTCTTCATCGTACGCAGTCAGACAGTAATGATTATTTTTTTCTCGAAAAAGGCAGCGGTCATCCTGAGGCTGTCGACACTGCCATAGAGCTTGTCTAGTGTTGCCACTGGTGATGGCCACATCTGCTCTCTCTGGTCCTCGTATGTCGGGCAGTTTTGCAGCACATGCTCAGCGGTCATTTTCCCGGTACCACACGGGCATTCGTCGGTGCCACCTATCTTCAATTTGTTGAATAGGTGGTACCTCAGTCTATTTAGTACCGATCCATTTTTAGATATGGTGGCATCACCATTCTGAGTAACATCATTAATAAACTGGCTGGCCTCGAGCTCTGCTTTCTCGGTGTATCACTCCACACATTTCCTACCTACACTTATGATGAGCGTGTGGAATTATGTCCTTACATTGTTCTTCCTGAACTTGTGTATCAACTGTGATCAGTGGACGGCGTGGGATCGTTGTTAAGTGGGCCGACAGGCGCAAAATAAAAACTATAGTGCAACGCCCACCGCCTTTGAGGACGGCGTGGACTAGTGGTTAAGTGACACGTCTCACAACCAGAAGGTGCTGAGCTCGATGCCCATCACATCACCGGCCGTTACCCCGGGGAAGCAAACCCTTAGAAAATGTAGACCCTTTCATAAAATGCATGCTGAAGTCGGATCCACTGAGCCGACAGGCGCAAAATGAAAACCACAGTGCAACGCACACCGCCTTGCGGATTTGAGAAATAAGGCGAACGCAAAACACAAATAAACAAACAAACAAACTGTGATCACCTTTCAAATTGTTCTCACCACATATGACATCCATAACGCTTATTTCGTGTTTCTTGAATCATTGTGTCGTATTTATGTTATGGCTTGTATCCATTTGCCACGTGGTCTTCCTCATACATTGTAGCCAGATATTCTTGTGTTGTATACATACAGTATTAGTTTGCTAAGTTGCATTCTCATTAGCATCACGCTTATAAAGTAAAAAATCACTACGAGGTATGGAACAACAGACACTTTCAAGTAAGATTGCATCATAAAAACAACTATTATCATGACTTCCAACTGTGCACAAAAACGATCATGGCTGTTCCAGCTTTCACTTTCTGTCTGGCTTCAACCCTCACAATAACTAGAACGGGCAACTTCAGTTGTTGTTTGATAATTTGTTTTTCTGCACCACCTTAAGAGCAGGTCTATCACATTATCTTGCCCAAGTACAGGACGCCTGCAATAGAGCACTTGAAGTGGTAGTGTCATAAACAATGGTTTTACATTACTATATTGCTAGCCCCATTCACAACCTACTTTAGTGGCCCTACACTACTTGCTTAATAAGCTATAGTAGACCTTATCTTTCCAGCCCGAGTACCACACGGATTTCATATGTTGTAAAACATACAAAAATCGATAACATGATTGATATATCACAAGGAGGTGTAAGGATCACGATCGGTCATATCATAAATCGATAACACTAAATATAGTGAGAGTCCTGTCCCACTCTGCAGTCCGGTATACGAACATTTAAGAGAGAGAGAGAGAGAGAAAGAAGAGAGAGAGAGAAATAGAGAGAGGGAGTGAGAAAGAGGGATATGGATGGGTAATTATTTAATGATAAATTTAACAAACGCAGCTAAATCTAGTGTAAATCTATTAACGATGATTTTGTGGTAGCCGGGTACAGTGACTCTTCTTCCATACCAATACGTACTTGAGAGTGGGGACCATGTTTCTACTGCAAGTATTACTAAGCTCACTATTATGGGAATTACAGTATTGATCCCCACCTCGTTGGCCAGTGTGCTTTCACAAAGTCTGTTTTCAAGAGTACGAACGAGAACCTGAGGTTGTGTATCGATGAACTTAAAGCATCTGCTAAACGACTGGATGACAAGTTAAATTCGTCTTTGTACTGGATCTCATTTTTGTTTTGTTTATTGGTGGTTGTTTTTTTTGTCAGGTATGATACCCAGCCCTCTTATTTTCTTTGCTTGCCTTATTTAACTGTGGGTCAGTGCCAATTTGTGTATGTAGACTATAGTCCTTTGGCGCAAGAGGCAAGAACTTTAACCGGTATACCACTCTGAAGCTAATACAAAGAAAAAAGAAGGCACGAAAAGTGCCAATTCTTTCCGTACAAAAAGTATTAAACAAACCACGTCACAGACGTTGCAGACGACCTGTGCTTCGATGTTTGTGCAGTATTTATAGAGTATATCAGTACGTCGGGGAGCCTAAAATAAATCAGTGAATGGACCGAAAACAGGCAGCGAATCATAGCCAGCTTCTTGCCCCAAGGTCAGAGAAACACAACTGATAAATATGATATTCTGCCTACAGATGGCAGCCCTGGAAACAGGCCACACTCGTGTTGTTTGGCAGAGAGAACAGGGATCGATGAGGGAAGTGCCGTCCCTTAAATGATGTGTTAAAATCAGATGTGTCGGACCAAAAAACGCAGATCACACAGCGCCACGTTTATTTTTCAGGACAACCGCCAGAATGAATTTCTATACCTTACATGCACGAACATTTTTACCAGCCAACACCAAAGACCGAAATACCATATCCACTAGATCTCATTAATTGTAACTTTGTTCATGTGTGTTGTTTTCTGCCTTTCAATCGTAACCTGTTTCGTTCATGGCTTTGTCCTGAGTCAGGAGTGTCAATGTGTTATATTTAATAAAGGTTTACCTTACTAGATTCTGCTTGCAATGGAACGCTAGTGTCCACCCCTGATTATAGTTCTTGTGTGCGATATCAGAAAGTATTGACCAGTGTATAGATGCGTATGTGTATATATGTGTAGTGTCTGGATACTTGTGTGTATCAGTTTGTAATGTGGACGTGCAGGCCAGTGTCTGGATACTTGTGTGTATCAGTTTGTAATGTGGACGTGCAGGCCAGTGTCTGGATACTTGTGTGTATCTGTTTGTAATGGGGACGTATTGGCCAGTGTATGGATGCGTATGTGTATCTATGTGTAGTGTGATATGTTGGCCAGGCTCTGGGTGACTATGTGTATATGTTTGTAATGTGGACGTATTGGCCAGTGTATGGGGGTGTGTGTGTATATGTTTGTAATGTGGATGCATTGGCCAGTTTATGTATGCGTGCATGTATTTTTTAAATAATAATTCCACCATGACAACTTTTCAGTACAATATTTTTGCCAACCCTTTTTGTACGCGGAGGTGGCCATACAAAGAGACAGATCACCAACATACCCAGTTTAACTGGACACTAAGTGATTTCAGTACAAACTCTCCT